>JAVKPL010009194.1:0-36199 GCA_032173675.1 Gastrolobium villosum
AGAATTAGTGGGTTCAAACGCCTTTGGGGCTGTCTCACTGGTTTAGCTCCTTCTTCAAGTAGAATACGGTGCATGCACGTGGAAGGACTAATGCCAATAATGTCAGCCATTGTCCACCCAATTGCCCTCTTATTTGCTTTCAGCAGGGTTAACAGTTTATCCTCCTGCTGAGGTAGAAGGTTCTTTGCCACAATGACTGGTAGCTGCTCATTCTCTTCAAGGAATGCATATTTCAAGTGGTCAGGCAGAACCTTCAACTCCAATTTCGGAGGTTGCTCAATGGATGGAAGAGGTGTGGTTGGTGGTGCAAATTCTGCAGAAAACAAGTCAGCAGCTATGCCTGTAAACAAATTCTCAGAAACAGAATTAGGATCATCACTAATATCAGCAGGCAATTCAGATAATGCAGATTCACACTTAGAATCAGATTCATCAATCAGTGCATCATTAAAATCAGAAAGATGTGATGCTATTTCAGCACAAACAATGCACTCTTGACTATCACCACAATCACAAAAATCAGAAGCATGAGTAGATGAAAAATCAGAAAAACCAGCAAGGAATTCAGTAGAAAAATCCTGAACAACTTCATCTATCACATCAATGCAGAAAACATAATGCTCTTCCAAAGGATGTTTCATGGCATCAAATATATTAAAGTGCACAATGCTATCACCAAATTCCATGGAAAGAGTACCAGAATGAACATCTATCTTGGTCCTAGCTGTTCTCATGAAAGGCCTACCAAGTATGATTGGTGATCTATTAGTAGCAGTCTCACTCTCCATTTCTAAAATGTAGAAGTCAGCAGGAAAAATCAGATTATTAACCCTGACCAATACATCCTCAATCAAACCAGATGGGTGAATACTACTCCTATTAGCTAACGTAACCACAATACTAGTAGTACGCAAAGGACCAAGACCAAGAGACTTATAAACAGATGCAGGCATAACATTAATGGAAGCTCCTAAGTCTAGCATGCAATCATGAAAAACAGAATTGCCAATCACACAAGGAATAGTAAATGTCCCTGGATCTTGATACTTTTTAGGCATAGGCTGGATGAGTGCTGATACATTCTGACTCAGGTTAACTTGCTCATCTCCTTTCAGTCTCCTCTTGTTGGTGCACAGCTCCTTTAAAAACTTGGCATATCTCGGAATCTGTTGTATTGCATCCAGAAGAGGGATGTTCACCTCAACTTTTCGGAAGGTGTCAAGTATCTCTTTATCTTGAGCCTTTGCTGATTGCTTCTTGGACTAAGTGGCTCTTTGAGGGAATGGCAGAGGGATATGGACATCAGATGTATCAGTGATCTGCTTCTTGGAACTAGTGTCACCTCCCTTAGATGACTCAACAGCAGCTTGGTTTGGCTCCTCCATTTGCTTTCCAGACCGCAGAGTAATAGCACTCACATTTCCGCTTCCTTTTGGATTTGGAACTGTTTGGGATGGAAGGGAGCTACCACTTGCTTGTTGATTCTGACTCATTGATGTTGCAAGTTGGCCAATCTGTGTTTGCAGATTCTGGATTGTAGACTCAGTCCTCTGCTGGAATTGCAGATTGTTAGTTGTCATCTGCTTCACTAAATCCTCCAAAGAAGGACCATTGCCACTAGCTTGCTGCTGCACTGGTGGCTGGTGCATTTGCTGCTGCTGCATTGGTGGCTGTTGCGTTTGCTGTTGAGGTGCAAATTGTTGAAAATTCTGCCTCTGTTGTGAAGGTACAAATTGCTGCCTCTGCTGGAATGGTGCACTTTGCTGATTCTGGCTCCATTGGAGATTTGGATGATTTTTCCAGCCAGGATTATATGTATTTGAGAAGGGATTGTTTTGCTGCTGCTGGTACTGTGACTTGGTAGGAAAAACTGCAGCAACAGACTGATCAATTGACTGATCAAATTGGAAACCGCTATCTTGGAAGGAAGGGCAAGCATCCGTGGGGTGAGAAGGATCACAGCAAATGCCACACAGGTATCTTATTTGTTGAGCAGAAGGTTGCACAGTTTGTGTCACTGCCAACTGTCTCACCATTGATGTCAACTCATCAAGTCTGTTCTCCATTCTTTGATTATCTATGCTTGATGCTCCTGCTGCCGCCACTATTGAATTTTGTATTGGAGGAGCTTGCACTTGGAACACTGCACTGCTGTTTGCTCTAGTGCCAAATTGTTGAGCATTAGCAGCTATCTCAGCAATCAACTCTTTTGCCTCATCAGGTGTTTTATTGCTCAGGACTCCTCCACTAGCTGCATCTAAAAGGTTCCTATCCATAGGCAGCAGCCCTTCATAGAAGTAAACAATCAGGAGATTGTCTGGGATCTGATGATGTGGACAGCTTGCACAAAGCCTTTTAAACCGCTCCCAATACTCATGCATGTTCTCCCCATTAGACTGCTTTATGCCACTGATATCTTTTCTAATTGTGGTGGCCCTAGATGATGGGAAGAATTTTTCCAGAAATAATCTGGACATGTCATTCCAGCTGACAATGGAGGAAGGTGGCAAGTAGTACAGCCAGTCCTTAGCTCCACTATCCAAAGAGAAAGGGAAGGCACGCAACTTGATTTGCTCCTCATCCACCCCTGGTGGCTTCATAGTGCTGCAGACTATATGAAATTCCTTTAGATGTTTGTGAGGATCCTCACCTGCAAGACCATGAAATTTTGGAAGCAAATGTATCAGTCCAGACTTAAGCTCAAAAGGTACAACAGGGTTAGCAAAATGAATACACAGAGGCTGCTCATTATTAGCATCAGGTGCAGCCAATTGCTTAAGCGTCCTATTATCCATGGTCACAGAATCAAATAAATTACCAAAAGAGTAAACACTATGTAAAGGACTTAAACAAACAGACTCAACAGACTCTAAGGTATGCTCAGAGACAACCCTACTATAAGTCAACCTACGAGCTCTACTAGCAGCATGCAATGATCTCTCTATCTCAGGGTCATATGCATATAAATCATCAACATTGGTGGAACTCCTAGTCATGCATCATAGGCAAAGGCATACAGCAGTAAAGTTAGTCAAAACATACGACAGGACATAAAAATTTGCCGAAAATAGCAAACAGAAGCAAAAATAAATCTATGAAAAATACCAAATGACCTCAGAATGCTATGGGACCAACTCTCCTAAACTCTAATTGACCTTACAGACTCAAAAATCAAATATATATTTTTAAAAAAATAAAATAAAATAGTAAATGAACGAATTTGGCGAAACCAGGGCCTGATTCGTGGGGCATAGCCCCACGACTTTTGATAGGGATGATCATTTCCTTCAGGTAACCAATTTTCAGATCGATCAAAGTAAGTCGAACAAATTCAGAAATACCCGACACGTCCTGAAACAACAAAGAAACAGCAAAGAAGGTTAGTAAACGGCTGAATTTGGCAAAAATAAGGGTCACCTCACGCCCTTCTAGGGCGTGACTTATGCTCAGAAGGTCGAATTCCTTGGGGAAGAGAACTCCCGAGGCCAATCTCTCAAACAGAAGTTTTACCAATTTTCCCAAATTGCCCAAAACCGTAAACCGTAATGCAATTTTTTTTATTATTTTTTTTTAAAAAAAAAACAGAAACATAAGAAGAAAAGAAAAACAAATAAAATAAAAGAGAATTAATGAGAAAAAAAAATTTTCTTCTTTTTTTTTTTTAAACTGAAAAAGAAACAAGAAGTATCACAAAATAAAATGATTTAGACCGATGCAATTTCCCCGGCAACGGCGCCAAATTTGACACGAGCTGTCGAACTCGCGCAAATTAAAAATTATTTTTAATTAGGGTTCAAAAATTTGCAGTAAAGTGGAAACCCTAAGTCGTCTCTCAAGGAAATTGAATTGGTAAAAATCGCTTATGAAAACAGAAAATAAAAGGGGGTTTTGGATTTCGGTTGAATAAAAGACAGAATATAAAAACTGGGATTAAAACTTCGTAATTAAAATTAACCAACCTAGGGTTAGGGTTCCATGGACGTCCTTCATTGGATAAAAATTGCCAAATTCACGGTTGATCTCAATTGAATCAGAATCCTTATTTTCAATTGAGAACAATCGGATCATCAAATCTGATGATTATTCCTTTTCCATGATCGCAATCGCGACCCTCAGATCGAATATCCACAATCGCACGATATCGATCTGAGTTAGGAAAAGAAACAAATCTGGTTAAAGAATTAGAAAAATTACCAAATTCACGATTAATCTCAATTGAATCAGAATCCTTATTTCCAATTGAGGTTAATCGGATCATCAAATCTGATGATCATTCTTCACCCATAATTGCAATCGCGAACCTCAGATCGAATATCCACAATCGCACAATACTGATCTGAGTTAGGGTAAAGAAATAAATCTGGTTAGAGATTGATCGCAGATCCTCTAAACAGATCCATGGAATCCCTTCCCCTTTGGTTGATTAAAAGGGGGTTTAGCCTAGCATGGCTAGGATAAACATGATTACAAATTAGATTGCATAAAAGAAAAAGAAGAAGAAGATGAAGAACGCGAAGAACGCGAAGAACACGAAGAACGCTTCAGAGAAAAAGTCTTGATCCCCAATTCTGAAAATTACATAATAATTCCAAATGTTTTCCTTCCCTTGTGCTTCATATGCACCTAGGTCAGAAATCAATGTGGGCTGGGCTTAATTCAGATCGGCCCGGCCTATTCGTCCAAAATACAAAATAAAATAATAAAATAAAACTTAATTACAAGTCTAAAACTTCAGCAAAACATGGTCTTCTTGGCGTTAGAAATCGACCAGCTTTCAGTCCGAATTGGGCTTCGAGCTCTTCATAAGAATTGTAGCCCTCTGTGTTATCTGAAAAACCCAACAAGAACGGAGTCAATCCAACAACTGTGGACCGAGATATGGCCAAAATACAGAAGTAGCGTAAAGTTGAAAAATTCTGACGAAAATAAATTAAACCCAATCAAACACTAAAAAATGTAAATTAACTCAAAACATCATTATTTTATTCAAATAAATCCTAAAAATACTAATCAAGAGTAACAAATAAGTGCAATAAAATATGAGTCATCAGCTATCACGGCTAGAGAGTGAGGAGATGAGGAAGGAAAGTTGGCTGCACTTGTAACATGAGGCTAGCCCTTCCTTGTGCGCATACTTAAAGGAAAAGAGAGGAGAGGTTGAAATGATAACAAATCTGATTACTTGTGAGGATGGGACTGCACACTTGGTTTGAACAAGCAAGGGGTTGCTTCTAGTATACACTATGCACATGCAAGGATGTGGAGAGGAGAGGTTCAGATCTGATTGTGCTACCTAAGTCAGAAATTTTTAACACAAACAAGCAAGTCATGCGCACATGGTGGAGTGGAGGGAGGTGTCATCATGAGCACATGTAAGAGGGTTCTCTAAGTCAACAAGCAAGACCGATTTGTGGCAGCCTAAAATCTGATTTGGAGCTTCCCTTGTGCGCACATGATGAGGGAGATGCAGCCCCAAAATCCTTCTTTTGTTGCATGTGGAGGCAAGGGACAGATTTGGTTCATGATGGGCTGCAAAAGCATGCAGAAATCTGCACATTTCAGTCTCATGATTGAAGGTGTAAGATGGTTTTCTTGGTCCACACTCAATGCAGATTTTGTGTCATAAAAATCTGCTCTATGACCCCTCCATGTGCGCCTAAAATGAAGAAGAATGCAGCCCAAAATAGTGCTAAGGAGTACATGTGTCTTTCATGCAATGATGTTGAATTCAAAAGGTGCACATGCAAGAGTGATGTGGCGGTCATACAAGGGGTAAGTTGGCAGATTTTCTAAGCCTTTTCTATCCTCCTATGCGCATGAATGAGTGGTAAAAAGATTTCCATGTGAAGGTTCCTTGGTACACAAGACAACCTTGTTGGACAAGGCTTTAAGGAAGATAAGAATAGGTACAACTTTGGGCTGAACAAGGTAGATCCAAAAGCCTCCTTGGACCATCGGCCAACACCCACAAAAGACCCAACAAGACAAGTCCAAAGGTGACAAGTCCACACATACTAGCCCACTTCCTAAGTCCTATAAACACAAAAGCCTTTCAACACACAATCAAATTACTCATATGATAAAAATTCACATGTCTACATATGTACCCTCCTATGATTTAATTTAAATACTTACCTTAGTCTCATCCAAAGATAAAGATCAACAATTCGCAAGCCATCAAACCTAAACCATAAATCCGAATTCTACACATGCATCTATATGATATACACTTATGTATTTTACTAATTATGTGGGATGTTACACTCTCCCCACCAAATAGGAATTTTGTCCGCAAAATAAACTTACTTAAGAGTTAAACAGTTCTGGATAGCGTTTCTGAATGTCGTCCTCGCGCTCCCAAGTGGCTTCAGCTGCCGATCTGTTGTTCCACAATACTTTCACCAAAGGAATCTCTTTAGAACGGAGTCGCTTGACGGATCTTTCAAGAATTTGGAATGGTTGCACTTGATACGTCAGATTTTCCTTTAGTTCCACTTCTTCCGGCTGTAATACGTGAGATGGATCAGAGAGATACCTCCGTAGCTGCGACACATGAAATACATTGTGAATTCCTGACAGATTGGGTGGTAAAGCCAACCGGTATGCAGACTCTCCAATCCGGTCCATAATCAGATACGGTCCTAAGTACCGTGGACTTAACTTCTTGACTCTCATTCTCCTTCCGAGTCCCGATGTAGGTGTGATTCTCAAAAATACATGGTCTCCGACTTCGAAAGATAGGGGCTTATGACGCTTGTCGTAATAACTCTTCTGTCTGGCCTGAGCCCGCTGCATATTTTCTCGAATCTTCTTTACTTGTTCGGATGTTTCTTGAATTAGATCAGGTCCTAACATACTTCGCTCACCCACTTCAGTCCAGCATAAAGGGGATCTGCATTTCCTCCCATATAAAGCTTCATACGGTGCCATTTGAATACTGGAATGGTAACTGTTGTTGTAAACAAATTCAATCAAAGAAAGATAATTATCCCAGCTGCCTCCTAACTCCAAAACACAAGCTCGCAACATGTCCTCTAATGCTTGAATGGTGCGTTCCGTCTGTCCATCGGTCTGTGGATGATAAGCAGTACTTAATCTCAAATGGGTCCCTAATGCTCTTTGAAAAGATTCCCAGAACTTAGATGTAAACTTGGGATCACGATCACTGACAATACTCGTAGGAACTCCGTGCAACTTCACAATCTCCTGCAGATAAATTCTAGCAAGCCTCTCTGTATTATACGTGGTTCTAACACGCAAGAAATGAGCTGACTTCGTTAAACGATCAATAATCACCCAGATAGCATCATATCCTTCTCGCGTCCGAGGAAGTCCAACTACAAAATCCATCGCAATACTGTCCCACTTCCATTCGGGAATCTCCAAAGGTTGAAGGAGTCCCGAGGGTTTCTGATGTTCGTACTTCACCTTCTGACAAGTTAAGCATCGAGATACATACTCAGCAATATCACGCTTCATACCCGGCCACCAAAATGAGGTCTTCAAATCATGGTACATCTTCGTGGATCCAGTATGAACTGCATACTTACCCTTGTGAGCTTCCTGCAAAACTTCTTGCTTCAACTCTTCATTCGGTACTACTAACCGGCCTTGGAATCTCCAAGTATCATTCTCATCCTTTACAACATCTTGGTTGCCAACCAATTCGCGGACTAACTCTTCATCTCTCTGAGCCCCCTTAATTCTACTTATCAATTCATTCTCCACCTTTATACTTCCCAATCTTATGCTATGCCCTCTCTCGTCTACAGATAAATTCAAGTCTCGAAAGGCCTCAAACAATTTCAGTTCTTCCATCATCAGAGTTGCAGTGTGCAGTGTCTTCCTACTCAGAGCGTCAGCTACCACGTTTGCCTTTCCTGGGTGGTATTTAAGTTCAAAATCATAGTCCTTCAGAAATTCCATCCACCGTCGTTGCCGCATATTCAGCTCCTTCTGGTCGAACAAATACTTCAGACTCTTGTGATCGCTGAACACGTCAAACTGCGAACCATACAAGTGGTGCCTCCAGATTTTAAGTGCGAACACTATAGCTGCTAACTCCAAATCGTGCGTAGGATAATTGATGTGCCTCTGGCAAGTGTGATTTTTCTGTGTCAAAATTGACAAGAATTGAGTCATAAGAGAGCAATTTAAATACATATTTGCTAATTATGTTGATTCTTTGTATGTCAATAATATGCACCAGTTAGTTGTGTTTTTACACGAAAAAGAAGCGAAATTTGAATTCAAAATTTGAATTCAAAACTATTTTTAATTAATTCTTTCATTACGTAATAAGTTTTAATTTAATTCTTCAGTTACGTAATAAAGTTTTAATTAAATCTTTACGTTATATTTTTCGGTAATAAAGTTGTAATTAATTATTATATTACACGTTTCAGGGGTAATTTTGGAAGATGCGGCGAAACCCTAGTTGCTACCTATGCAAAGGTTCCTCTCCACACACTCCATGACACACAATTCAGTCTTCAGAGGAAATCTCACACATTTTGATAATTCCATTCCATCTGGATCTGGAGAGACTGGAGGAGAAGGGCTCTGTGGCATTCTTCGTTCTTCATCTTGTTCCAATTAAAAAGGAAGAGATTCAAAAAATTGCGAGGATGAGCATTTAAACATTACATCACATTTCAAACTATCCTCAATTAGCGCTGAAGCAATTAAGGAAAGAATCTGTAATCAAAGCGCTGAGTCAAAGCACAGCTGGCACTGCAGCAAATAATGATAGGATGCTTTGTCAGCATTACATCACGCTGAAGTGTCATCCTTATCTGTACACGCAACATCACATGGACCACGCCCATAAACTCAAGTATAAAAAGGGTGGTCCTCCACCATTCCATTCATTCAGATCTGGACCGGGAGAAGAAGGAGGCAGCTGTGGAGTTCTTCGCGTTTTTCGTTCTTCATCTTCTTCTTCTTTTTCTTTCTCTTTTATTTTTAGTTTATGTTGAATTTTAGATCAGCAATCAGTATGTTGATTGGCTAGATCTTTTTATTGTAGTCAGGGTCACGATCCATATGTGAACCTTTGATACGAAGGATTGGTTTATGGTTTTTGATTTATATAATTTTCTTTATTGTCACTCTGTGCGAATTTGATATTTCCTTTGTTAGAATTGATCGATCTAATAGTTGGGGATATTCAGAGGATCAAAACCCTAGATAGGAATATTGGGGTTTTGATCTCGAAAGGGGGTAAGATAACGATCTGTATGCGTGCTAGGAATAGACGTATATATGATTGCAGATGCTTAAATTATCGCGCCCATTGCTTGATCCTATGAGAAACATTGCAAGGAATTGGGGTTCCTCATGGGATTAAAGGGTTAACCTTGCAAGGAATTGAGGGTTAACTATTGAATCTTTTAGATGATAATTTATCTGAGTAATTATATAAATAATTATTGTAAACCAATCCGGAGTAAAAAGCGGGGATCATTTGGTGAATGAACCCTGGCTGCAATGTTTTTTAATATTTACAAAAATTAATCTTTTTTATTTGTTTTATTTCTCAAAATAAAAATACAAAAAATAAGTCTTTTATTTTCAGATTTCAAAATTTCACTCAATTTGACAATATTTGTCACAACCCTATTTGAATTCTTCCATTATTTGAGAAAAAGTTTAATTGATATTAGATCCCAATCCCTGTGGAGACGAACTTTACTTATCATTTTATTACTTGTGCGATCGGTATACTTGCCGGAGAGCATCAAGTTTTTGGCGCCGTTGCCGGGGATTGGTTTATCTTATATCATATATTCTTGATCTTTAGGATTGGATTTGTGAATATTTGTGAATATTTTTATTTTTATTTTTTTATTTTATTTGGACTGAAAAGAGAAACAGGAAACTCTGCCTGAAGAATCACAAATCATGGCCGCAAACAATGTTGCAGACAATCCATTCATGGATACTATTCTGACTCCATCTTTTAATATGCCTAACTCAAGCATTGTTCAACCTGATATTGGTAATAATAATTGGCAGCTTAAGTCTTCCAATATTCAATTGGTGGAGAGAGCTCAGTTTGGTGGAGAGGCTGATGAGGACCCTCACAGGTTCATTGACAGATTTCTGATGATCTGTGACTCCACTAAACACCCCCAGGTGTCCAATGATGCAGTCAGGCTGAGACTGTTTCCCTTTGCTTTAAAAGGGAAGGCTTTGAATTGGTTGGAAAGGCAACCAGCAAGAAGTATTCCATCATGGGAGAGTCTATCAAACAAATTCTTTGCTGAGTTCTTTTCCATGGAAAGATATAACCACATGGTGAATGATATCACCAATTTCACTCTGGCTGAGAATAAATTGTTAGCACAACAGCTAGCAAATTTGACCTCAAGGCTGGACAAGATGCAATTTTCCACTATGCAAGTTGCATCTGTGGTTTGTGAATACTGCAAGGGTGAGCATGAATCCAATGAATGCTCATCTTTGTTATCTTCTGATTCTCCTCAACAAGTGCAAGTGAATGGAGTATGGTACGAGCAAAGATCTCCACCAAGAAACATTCCTAGGAATCAGAATTTCCCTTATGCAAATAACAATTTTCAGAGGAGAACTCAAGGCACAGGACTGGATTACAATTCCAACAACTACCTGCAGCCTCCACCAGTCCAAGCTAAGGAGCCTTCTGATTTGGAAAGGTTAGTTGGACAAATGGCCCAACACTCCAATGCCTTCATGGAAGAGACTAGGGCCACCACTAAAAACATGAATGCTTCTATCAGGAATTTAGAGAATCAAGTTGGCCAGCTGGCTAAGCAAGTTGCTGATAAAAATTCAGGCACTTCCTCTAGTAACACATTTAAAAATTCCAAGGAGGATTGTATGTTTATCACAACTAGAAGTGGTAAGGTGGTAGGAGCTCCAGAAAAGCTTAAGGTGGTGGAGGAGCCAGAAAAAGAAGAGGAGATTCCTTCTAATGTCCAAACACCTATTCAGAAAGGTGAAGAAAAAGAGCCTCCTATTGTTGCTGAAAAGAAGAAGTTTGAGCTGAGTCCTGAATATGTGCGAGCCATGGCACCTTATCCTGGCAGATTCAATAAGGATGCTCAAAAGCAACAATATGGCAGATTTCTTGATATTTTCAAGAAATTACATATAAATATTCCTTTTGCTGAAGCCTTGGCTGGCATGCCCAATTATGCCAAGTTTATGAAGGATCTCTTGTCAAGGAAGCACAAGTTGCAGGAATGCCAAACTGTAGCACTTACTGAGGAGTGCAGTGCTATCCTTACAAGAAAATGTCCTCCTAAGCTTCGTGATCCCGGAAGCTTCAATATTCCTATTGAAATTGGGAACACCAAATTTGGTAGAGCCTTGTGTGATCTTGGGGCAAGTATAAATTTAATGCCCTTGTCTATTTGTAAATCTTTGGGGATAACTGATTTGAAACCCACTTTGGCATCTCTTCAACTTGCTGATAAGTCTGTAAGAAAGCCTAGTGGAATAATAGAAGATGTTCTTGTGAAGGTAGACAAGTTCATCTTCCCTGCTGATTTTGTAGTGTTGGATATGGAAGGAGGAGCTGAAATGCCACTTTTGCTGGGTAGACCCTTCTTAGCTACATCTCGTGCACTGATTGATGTGGAAAGCGGGAATCTAGAGCTAAGAATGAATGATGAAACCGTTACTATCCATGTCTTTGATTCTTTAAAACAGTCTTCTCACAAAGACGATTGTTTTAATCTTGAAGTTGTAAAGGAAGAACAAGATGTAGCGGTTGAGCTTCCTAAAAATCTCAAAAATGAGGACAAGGAAGATGGAACCCCAAAAATGGAAATGAAGGATCTTCCTCAAAATTTAAAAGATGATGTCAAAGAGGTAAGTACGCTTCAAAAGCGGCATAATCCTACAAAGAAGAAGACAAGGAGAAAAGAAGTGGTGAGATTCTTTGATACAAGTTGGAAGAGATACCGGGAGCTGAAATTTGACAAGAGACACCGAGACTCTATCTCTCGGAAAAATCAAAGTTTCAAAGAGTTCTTAACTTGGATCCATGGTTTGGATCAAATCTGGGAATGGTGGTCCCATACACCAAGGCAACCAGTACCACCAGATCCTTCATTTGCTGAGTCATCTCACACTACTGAGGGGGATGACATGGAGGGCTGATCTTATCTCCTTGCTGATGGAGATCTTGTATATTAGTTTATTTTTCTGTTTCGTATTTTTAAGTTATTTTGTGTTGGTATATTTTTCTCTGATGTTTTAATGTGTGCATTATAGTTTCTTCTATATGCCACTATTTGTTCTTTTGTGCAGGATTTTCTTCCTTCTTGGGGTTTAATTATTGCTGAGGACAGCAATGCTCTAAATCTGGGAATGGTTGGCTTGCACCTTAAAACTGCAATTCTTCTATCAGGGGAGATATTCTAACTCTTTTAATTTTCTTAGTTATTTTGTGTGCTATAAAAAGAAAAAAAAAGAAAAGAAGAAGAAAGTGTGTTATCCCAGGTTTAAATGTGCTCATCTTGTTAATGTACATGATTGAATTTTAGGAAATATATTGTATGACTTTCTGGCATAACATTGCATAGGCATAATTGGATTGCATGATTGCTCGTTTGTCTGAATTAAGATTGTGAATTCTGATAATGTCTGAAGTCAATTGTCTTGAGTCTGCATTGATACCATAGCTATGAGGTTTTGAGCCTAAACACTGAAATTTTTGTTGAGAGGTCTCACTGTTGTAATACTCTAGAACTTGATTTGTTTCTCTATGCATGCATTGATTGATATGATAAAGGCATTTTGTTCTTATTTGCTATTGGCCAAAATAACCCACCTGTATGAGATTTTCCCTTGCTACCCCTTTGAGCCTGAACTTAATTATTGATAAATGACCTATGGCCTGATTGATGGCTTAGCCTATATCCATTTTTCGTAACTTACCTTGATTGAGATTGAATCATTGAATGTGTTGAAAATAAAATAAAGAAATTGAGGTAAGCTCCACAATGGTCAAGTAATTAAGGGATGAAAAAAAAAAGTCATCTATGTACTCAAAAAAAAAAAAGAAAAAAAGAAAGAAAGAAAGGGCAAAATGTAAAAGAGAAAAAGAAAAGAAAGCAAGAAAAAGGAAAAGAGTAAAAGGTGGTTAAAAGGAATTAATTCCCGAAATTCTGTGGGAATGTTAGTGGAGCAAAACAATTGATTGAATCTGTTAAAAGTGAAATAATATCAGTTTTCAATCTCTTGGTTGTTTGAGCTACTATCCAAATTTTCCTACCTATTACCCCGGCCAAGTTACAACCTGTGAAGTCCTTTTGATCAATTGATGCATGTGTTTGATTCTTCAATTTTAAGAATTTTTTAGGATATAATCAAGCATATGGTAGTGTTATAGCTTTGAGTAATTGAGTGCTCATGATACCCTTAAACACCGAGTGTTGAGTGAACATTATTTATCTGTGTGAGGGGTAATCAATGTAGACTTGTATATTTAAGAAGCTGATGGCATTATTGGAAGTTCATGATATTGAGTCAGGCATGCATGGCATATTGTATCTGATAGTGTCTATGGTTGTTATGTTGGATTAAGTGAACATTTCCTGGATGAAGTCTTTTACATTGCTGGGGACAACAACGTTTAAATCTGGGAATGGTTATGGTTGGCTTGCACCTTAAAACTGCAATTCTTCTATCAGGGGAGATATTCTAACTCTTTTAATTTTCTTAGTTATTTTGTGTGCTATAAAAAGAAAAAAAAAAGAAAAGAAGAAGAAAGTGTGTTATCCCAGGTTTAAATGTGCTCATCTTGTTAATGTACATGATTGAATTTTAGGAAATATATTGTATGACTTTCTGGCATAACATTGCATAGGCATAATTGGATTGCATGATTGCTCGTTTGTCTGAATTAAGATTGTGAATTCTGATAATGTCTGGAGTCAATTTTCTTGAGTCTACATTGATACCATAGCTATGAGGTTTTGAGCCTAAACACTGAAATTTTTGTTGAGAGGTCTCACTGTTGTAATACTCTAGAACTTGATTTGTTTCTCTATGCATGCATTGATTGATATGATAAAGGCATTTTGTTCTTATTTGCTATTGGCCAAAATAACCCACCTGTATGAGATTTTCCCTTGCTACCCCTTTGAGCCTGAACTTAATTATTGATAAATGACCTATGGCCTGATTGATGGCTTAGCCTATATCCATTTTTCGTAACTTACCTTGATTGAGATTGAATCATTGAATGTGTTGAAAATAAAATAAAGAAATTGAGGTAAGCTCCACAATGGTCAAGTAATTAAGGGATGAAAAAAAAAAGTCATCTATGTACTCAAAAAAAAAAAAAAAAAAAAAGAGAAAGAAAGAAAGGGCAAAATGAAAAAGAGAAAAAGAAAAGAAAGCAAGAAAAAGGAAAAGAGTAAAAGGTGGTTAAAAGGAATTAATTCCCGAAATTCTGTGGGAATGTTAGTGGAGCAAAACAATTGATTGAATCTGTTAAAAGTGAAATAATATCAGTTTTCAATCTCTTGGTTGTTTGAGCTACTATCCAAATTTTCCTACCTATTACCCCGGCCAAGTTACAACCTGTGAAGTCCTTTTGATCAATTGATGCATGTGTTTGATTCTTCAATTTTAAGAATTTTTTAGAATATAATCAAGCATATGGTAGTGTTATAGCTTTGAGTAATTGAGTGCTCATGATACCCTTAAACACCGAGTGTTGAGTGAACATTATTTATCTGTGTGAGGGGTAATCAATGTAGACTTGTATATTTAAGAAGCTGATGGCATTATTGGAAGTTCATGATATTGAGTCAGGCATGCATGGCATATTGTATCTGATAGTGTCTATGGTTGTTATGTTGGATTAAGTGAACATTTCCTGGATTAAGTCTTTTACATTGCTGGGGACAACAACGTTTAAATCTGGGAATGGTTTGATGTGCCTCTGGCAAGTGTGATTTTTCTGTGTCAAAATTGACAAGAATTGAGTCATAAGAGAGCAATTTAAATACATATTTGCTAATTATGTTGATTCTTTGTATGTCAATAATATGCACCAGTTAGTTGTGTTTTTACACGAAAAAGAAGCGAAATTTGAATTCAAAATTTGAATTCAAAACTATTTTTAATTAATTCTTTCATTACGTAATAAGTTTTAATTTAATTCTTCAGTTACGTAATAAAGTTTTAATTAAATCTTTACGTTATATTTTTCGGTAATAAAGTTGTAATTAATTATTATATTACACGTTTCAGGGGTAATTTTGGAAGATGCGGCGAAACCCTAGTTGCTACCTATGCAAAGGTTCCTCTCCACACACTCCATGACACACAATTCAGTCTTCAGAGGAAATCTCACACATTTTGATAATTCCATTCCATCTGGATCTGGAGAGACTGGAGGAGAAGGGCTCTGTGGCATTCTTCGTTCTTCATCTTGTTCCAATTAAAAAGGAAGAGATTCAAAAAATTGCGAGGATGAGCATTTAAACATTACATCACATTTCAAACTATCCTCAATTAGCGCTAAAGCAATTAAGGAAAGAATCTGTAATCAAAGCGCTGAGTCAAAGCACAGCTGGCACTGCAGCAAATAATGATAGGATGCTTTGTCAGCATTACATCACGCTGAAGTGTCATCCTTATCTGTACACGCAACATCACATGGACCACGCCCATAAACTCAAGTATAAAAAGGGTGGTCCTCCACCATTCCATTCATTCAGATCTGGACCGGGAGAAGAAGGAGGCAGCTGTGGAGTTCTTCGCGTTTTTCGTTCTTCATCTTCTTCTTCTTTTTCTTTCTCTTTTATTTTTAGTTTATGTTGAATTTTAGATCAGCAATCAGTATGTTGATTGGCTAGATCTTTTTATTGTAGTCAGGGTCACGATCCATATGTGAACCTTTGATACGAAGGATTGGTTTATGGTTTTTGATTTATATAATTTTCTTTATTGTCACTCTGTGCGAATTTGATATTTCCTTTGTTAGAATTGATCGATCTAATAGTTGGGGATATTCAGAGGATCAAAACCCTAGATAGGAATATTGGGGTTTTGATCTCGAAAGGGGGTAAGATAACGATCTGTATGCGTGCTAGGAATAGACGTATATATGATTGCAGATGCTTAAATTATCGCGCCCATTGCTTGATCCTATGAGAAACATTGCAAGGAATTGGGGTTCCTCATGGGATTAAAGGGTTAACCTTGCAAGGAATTGAGGGTTAACTATTGAATCTTTTAGATGATAATTTATCTGAGTAATTATATAAATAATTATTGTAAACCAATCCGGAGTAAAAAGCGGGGATCATTTGGTGAATGAACCCTGGCTGCAATGTTTTTTAATATTTACAAAAATTAATCTTTGTTCTTTGTTTTATTTCTCAAAATAAAAATACAAAAAATAAGTCTTTTATTTTCAGATTTCAAAATTTCACTCAATTTGACAATATTTGTCACAACCCTATTTGAATTCTTCCATTATTTGAGAAAAAGTTTAATTGATATTAGATCCCAATCCCTGTGGAGACGAACTTTACTTATCATTTTATTACTTGTGCGATCGGTATACTTGCCGGAGAGCATCAATAATTTTCTTCGTGAGGCTTTAGTTGTCGAGACGCATAAGCTACCGCCATATGATCCTGCATCAACACGCATCCTAGTCCTTTCAGCGACGCATCACAGTATACTTCGAACTCGGGTAGGATCCGGAATCGTGAGTACGGGAGCACTCGTTAACCTGCTCTTCAGTTCCAAGAAACATTATTCACAAGCTTCGGTCCACTCAAAAGGCTTGTCCTTCCGAGTGAGACGGGTAAGAGGTTGCACTATCTGAGAGAAATTCTGGATAAACCTTCGATAATATCCAGCAAGACCTAAGAAACTCCTTACTTCAGTGACAGTCTTGGGTCGTTCCCAATTCATAACAGCTTCAACCTTGCTGGGGTCCACCGCGATACCTTCTGTTGAAATGACATGGCCCAGAAACTGGACCTCCTTAAGCCAAAACTCGCACTTCGACCACTTTGCGTACAACTGCTTCTCTTTCAAGATTTGCAAGACAATCCTCAGATGTTCCGCATGCAGCTCTTCATTAGTAGAGTAAATCAGAATGTCATCGATAAACACAATAACAAACTGATCAAGGAACGGGCGAAAGATGCGGTTCATGTAGTCCATGAATACCGCTGGAGCATTTGTAAGTCCGAATGGGATCACCTGATATTCGTAGTGCCCATAACGAGTCCTAAAAGTTGTTTTCGGAATATCCTCCGGTTTGACCCGGATCTGATGGTATCCCGATCGTAAATCTATCTTGGAAAAGACTCTGGCTCCTCTCAGCTGGTCCATCAAATCGTCGATCCTCGGTAGCGGATACTTATTCTTCACTGTAACTTTGTTCAGTTGCCGGTAATCTACACACAGACGTAGACTTCCATCCTTCTTCTTAATCAAGATGGCTGGAGCACCCCATGGAGAGGTACTCGGTCTGATGAATTCCTTTGCCAATAATTCTTCTATCTGCTTCTTCAACTCGCGAAGTTCCAAAGGCGCCATGCGATACGGGGCAATGGAGATTGGTCCAACTCCAGGAACAAGGTCGATAGAAAATTCTATTTCCCTATGAGGAGGCAATCGAGGTATTTCATCCGGGAATACCTCCTCGAATTCTCTAACTACAGGTACATTCTGAATTTGATTGTCAACCGAGGTCTCAGCCTCGATTGACAAAAGATACCCTGCTGCTCCCTTGCGGAGCTCTTTTCTAACTTGTAATAAAGAAATGAGAGAAAAAGGTTGAAAATTACCATCTTTCGCGGGAACAACGACTTTCCCTGCTCGACAGTCCAATGTTATCCCGTTTTCCGTCAACCAGTCCATACCGATAATCACATCGAAATTGAATACCGGTAGGACCACCAAGTTAACTGTATACGTGTTCCCTTCATACTGCAAAGTAACGCCTCTGCAGATCTCTGAGGCTGTGCACGATCCTCCAGTAGGTGTGCTGATGTGTAACTCACAAGGTAACGGGGTTGGGGTGATGCCTATTCTCATAGCAGTGTGCTTTGCCATAAAAGAGCCAGTCGCTCCAGAATCAAAGATAACAGAAATTGGGTGACCATTTAAAGTGACATTACCTTTGATCAGGTTGGGGTATTTCTGCGCTTCGTTCGCATCCAGAGTGAACACCCGTGCTTGCGTAGGCTGTTGATCAGCGTTCTGGGGGCATTTGTAAGAAAAATGTCCTTGCTGGCCACATCTGAAACATGCATTGTTGCTCTTGCGACAAACTCCAAAGTGGTTCTTTCCACACGTAGCACAAACAGTTGCACCCTGTCGTCCAGTTGACGATTGACCAACAGTATTGCTTCTCTTAAAATTTCCGGGCCACGCCTGCAACTGCGGACCTCTGCCTCGACCCCTACCAGGTGTCGTCCTGAAGAACCTGCCTGCTCGGTTTCCTCCGTGAAATTGTGCTGGTTGCTTGTTCAAATTCTTGGTCTTATTGATGATTCCTTCGGCCTGACGACTCTGATTAATGAGCTCCGGAAGTGTACGATTAGCCGTCGTCAAAATGAGCTTGCGGATTTCCGGGTGTAAGCCGCTCTCGAACTTTTCCACCTGCCATTCCTCATCATAGATATTCCGATCAAAGTTGGCGTACTCGATCAGCTGCCCAAATTTTGCAATGTACTCATTGACCGACATGTTATCCTGTCTGAGTGACAGCAGTTCAGTGTGCTTCATTCTTCTCATTGTCTTAGGAAAATACTTATCCAAAAATACTTGTCTGAACACGGCCCATGTTAGTTCAACGTCCTGAGCTCTCAGCAGAGCCCTCGCACCAGTCCACCATGTTAAAGCTTCTCCCATCAGCTGGTACGACGCGTAATCAGTCTTCTGTGCTTCCGGGCATGCCATGCGTTCGAAAATGTGCTCGATCATCTGCAGCCACTTCGCTGCAGCCTCGGGGTTGTCTTCACCCTCAAAGGTAGGTGGTTGGAAGTTGCGGAAGTCTTTTAACCTCCGACGGGCAATTTCTTCTGCATTGTCATGCAGTGGGGGTGGGTTCTGATTCTGTTGCCTATGGTCACGCCATTCTTGGCTCATATTCTGAATAAACGTTGCCAGTCCCCCAATGGTAGTGATAAGATCCTCTTCCGCATCGCCAGACCTTCCCCGAGTTGAACCGCGACCACCTGCCATGATTCTGCACTCACAATATCGTGAAATGAGTTGATCAGGCTCACCGCAAGTTATTTATGGCAGCAGTCCCAAGTAGGTACTCGAGTTCAATTCGGACAAGTTAACTATGCATCCGTGTCTTATCACAGAACGGTCTAAACAATCTAACTACCCTAGCTAATATATACTTAAACTATAGCACATTTAGACAGTCAATCAGCAGATAAACACAATCAACAATCAATTCAATCAATCACAAGCAAATCCATGGACCAAACTGCTCTGATACCAATTAGTGTAACGCCCTCCCTTGTATGCATCCAAGAGAGTCGTTTGCTAAGCGGAATTAGAGTCTTTAACGTCACATAAGCTAACAAAGATCCTCATTCTAAATGCAAATCCGTAACGCGTTTTAAAATTCACATCACTTCTGTTTGGACGATAAAAAATATTTCAAGGGATTTAGAAAGAGCACGTTGGGGGCTTCGCGTGCATATAAAATAATAGAAAATCGGAGTTCGTTTGCTCATAAAAACACCACCCGTAAGGTGCACTGTAAAAATTTCAGCACTTAAATTCTTTTCACAAACGTTTTCCAAAACAGCCGCTGTTCATAAAAGTTCAAGGTAAAATAGAGATGATAGAGTCTACAGTCATCCAAGAGTACCCAAAATATTACACATTACAGTCATCCAATCAATCAAACAGCAACAGTACAAGTCCAATCATCAGCAAGCAACAGCTAACATCACATCTTCATATGCTTTTACGTCCTCCTGGCATTTAGGAAAATAGCAGCCCCGAAGGGGTGAGAAAAATCCCAGTAGTGTGGCAACAAAACCAATAATATAACAGTATTAACTAGGCACAAAATCATAAACAGTCACTTCAACATATCCTTGTTCCTTTTCCTTTTTCCTTTTCATCATATTCATATATATTGCGCATATAACGCCTTTCCTTTTCATCATATTCATATATATTGCGTATATAACGCCTTTCCTTTGCGCTTTTAGCACCGTCGTGCGCGCACTTCACAGTGGAATCAAATATACCTTGGCACCTGAGCTCCCTGTGGATTCCAACTGTGGGCCTATGCGGACTGATGCCAAGTGTCCCATACCCCGGTACCTTGGGGATGCCTATATGATGCTTGCTCAAACACATGGTCCTGTACATAACTATTCTAAAAAGCAAGGCCTATATGATCTTGGTACATGCATGCCATGCTATGCTTTCACACACACAACGTATAAAATGCGGTATGATGTAAGGTGCATGCTTATATACTTTTCATATAGCCATCACGGCACATATACTTGTCATATGCGTTATGCTGCCACATAACGTCTTTACCTCATAATCATATAGCCATCACGGCACATTTCCATAGCCATCACGGCACATTATTGGCAGTTTCCTTTCATCATAAGGAACATAATACTTTTACAGAATATGGAGCATCATGTCACAACTTTATACCATTAGTCAATAGTCACATTAGGTAATATCGCCTGACACTTACCTTTGCGTGCCTTAAATAATACCAAACAGCAGCGAAGTATCTCACTTCTTAAGCGCACCTAAATCAATTACAACCAATCATTTACAGCGGCGGTTTACAGCAGAAACAGTGAGCATACAGCAGTGTTTTACAGTGGAAACAGTGAGCATACAGCAGCGTTTTACAGCAGAAAACAGTGACGTTTGTTCTTAAAACAGTGAGCAGAAAACAGTGAGTTGTTCTTTAAAATAGTGAGCAGAAACAGTGACGTTTTACTTAAAAACAGTGGACAGAAACAGTGACGTTTTACTTAAAAACAGTGGACAGAAACAGTGACGTTTTACAGCAGAAAAACAGCAGCACCTTACAGCATAAACAGTGACCATTTTCAAACAGAAACAGTGGCACTTTGGACATCAACAGTGGCAGAAACAGTGGCATCAAACAGTGGCATTTTGAACGTTAAAATAGTGACATAATCAATGGCTTTTGAGCATCAAAACAGTGGCATGAATGGTAGTATTTGAACACTAAAACAGTGGCATGAATGGTAGCATTTGATTATCAAAACAGTGACATTAATGTTGATATTTGCACATCAAAACAGTGGCATTAGGAGTGATTTTTGAACATTAAAACAGTGGCATAAATGGTGATTAAAACAGTGGCATAAATCATGATTTTTGGACATTAAAACAGTGGCATAAATAGTGGTGTTTGAACATCAATATGGTGGTTATTTTATGCAGAAACAGTGGCTCATTAAGTACTAAAATAGTGAGTATTTTTGGTGCAAAACAGTGACTAAAACAGTGAGTATTTTTGACATGTGAGGCACTAAAACAGTGAGCATTTTATGCAGAAACAGTGGCACATTATGTACTAAAACAGTGAGCATTGTGTGCAGAAACAGTGGCATCAAAATGGTGATCTTGTCCAACCGAAACAGTGGCATATGCATCCTCAAAACAGTGGTAGATTCATTGAGAAACAGTGGCATATATATCCTCAAAACAGTGGCACATTCACACATAAACAGTGGCATATTTCTTAAGCATAACCATGGGACTTTCATGCATACAAATCCTCATAAAATAGCTCCATCCTTATTCCTTTACCATACTCATTCAAGAATCCAAAACAAAACATATTCAAAGAGACATTCAAGAACACACATGATTACACACCATGAAAGAGGTCTAAGTTCTAGGCTTACCTCTTGTAGCACACACTTCTTGCTCACACACCACACCTTTCTAGTTCTACCAACCACAAGTTCACCCTTCCTAGAGATGATCTATGCGCATAAATGGTGAGGAGGGACAATCTCTTGGACAGCTTCCAAGTGTGAGGAACAAGGCTGAACAGTGAGGGAAAGGGAGGAGAAAAACTTACACTTGCTTGGGGGTACAGTCACGGCTTTAAGGGTGTGAGGGAAGAAGGATGAAGTTGGTTTAGTGTTTCTTGCTCCAAATGCTCATGCTATCACGGCTAGAGAGTGAGGAGATGAGGAAGGAAAGTTGGCTGCACTTGTAACATGAGGCCAGCCCTTCCTTGTGCGCATACTTAAAGGAAAAGAGAGGAGAGGTTGAAATGATAACAAATCTGATTACTTGTGAGGATGGGACTGCACACTTGGTTTGAACAAGCAAGGGGTTGCTTCTAGTATACACTATGCACATGCAAGGATGTGGAGAGGAGAGGTTCAGATCTGATTGTGCTACCTAAGTCAGAAATTTTTAACACAAACAAGCAAGTCATGCGCACATAGTGGAGTGGAGGGAGGTGTCATCATGAGCACATGTAAGAGGGTTCTCTAAGTCAACAAGCAAGACAGATTTGTGGCAGCCTAAAATCTGATTTGGAGCTTCCCTTGTGCGCACATGATGAGGGAGATGCAGCCCCAAAATCCTTCTTTTGTTGCATGTGGAGGCAAGGGACAGATTTGGTTCATGATGGGCTGCAAAAGCATGCAGAAATCTGCACATTTCAGTCTCATGATTGAAGGTGTAAGATGGTTTTCTTGGTCCACACTCAATGCAGATTTTGTGTCATAAAAATCTGCTCTATGACCCCTCCATGTGCGCCTAAAATGAAGAAGAATGCAGCCCAAAATAGTGCTAAGGAGTACATGTGTCTTTCATGCAATGAAGTTGAATTCAAAAGGTGCACATGCAAGAGTGATGTGGCGGTCATACAAGGGGTAAGTTGGCAGATTTTCTAAGCCTTTTCTATCCTCCTATGCGCATGAATGAGTGGTAAAAAGATTGCCATGTGAAGGTTCCTTGGTACACAAGACAACCTTGTTGGACAAGGCTTTAAGGAAGATAAGAATAGGTACAACTTTGGGCTGAACAAGGTAGATCCAAAAGCCTCCTTGGACCATCGGCCAACACCCACAAAAGACCCAACAAGACAAGTCCAAAGGTGACAAGTCCACACATACTAGCCCACTTCCTAAGTCCTATAAACACAAAAGCCTTTCAACACACAATCAAATTACTCATATGATAAAAATTCACATGTCTACATATGTACCCTCCTATGATTTAATTTAAATACTTACCTTAGTCTCATCCAAAGATAAAGATCAACAATTCGCAAGCCATCAAACCTAAACCATAAATCTGAATTCTACACATGCATCTATATGATATACACTTATGTATTTTACTAATTATGTGGGATGTTACACTCTCCCCACCAAATAGGAATTTTGTCCGCAAAATAAACTTACTTAAGAGTTAAACAGTTCTGGATAGCGTTTCTGAATGTCGTCCTCGCACTCCCAAGTGGCTTCAGCTGCCGATCTGTTGTTCCACAATACTTTCACCAAAGGAATCTCTTTAGAACGGAGTCGCTTGACGGATCTTTCAAGAATTTGGAATGGTTGCACTTGATACGTCAGATTTTCCTTTAGTTCCACTTCTTCCGGCTGTAATACGTGAGATGGATCAGAGAGATACCTCCGTAGCTGCGACACATGAAATACATTGTGAATTCCTGACAGATTGGGTGGTAAAGCCAACCGGTATGCAGACTCTCCAATCCGGTCCATAATCAGATACGGTCCTAAGTACCGTGGACTTAACTTCTTGACTCCCATTCTCCTTCCGAGTCCCGATGTAGGTGTGATTCTCAAAAATACATGGTCTCCGACTTCGAAAGATAGGGGCTTATGACGCTTGTCGTAATAACTCTTCTGTCTGGCCTGAGCCCGCTGCATATTTTCTCGAATCTTCTTTACTTGTTCGGATGTTTCTTGAATTAGATCAGGTCCTAACATACTTCGCTCACCCACTTCAGTCCAGCATAAAGGGGATCTGCATTTCCTCCCATATAAAGCTTCATACGGTGCCATTTGAATACTGGAATGGTAACTGTTGTTGTAAGCAAATTCAATCAAAGAAAGATAATTATCCCAGCTGCCTCCTAACTCCAAAACACAAGCTCGCAACATGTCCTCTAATGCTTGAATGGTGCGTTCCGTCTGTCCATCGGTCTGTGGATGATAAGCAGTACTTAATCTCAAATGGGTCCCTAATGCTCTTTGAAAAGATTCCCAGAACTTAGATGTAAACTTGGGATCACGATCACTGACAATACTCGTAGGAACTCCGTGCAACTTCACAATCTCCTGCAGATAAATTCTAGCAAGCCTCTCTGTATTATACGTGGTTCTAACACGCAAGAAATGAGCTGACTTCGTTAAACGATCAATAATCACCCAGATAGCATCATATCCTTCTCGCGTCCGAGGAAGTCCAACTACAAATGTTTGAATGTTTGAACGTTTGAATTCAAGTGTTTGAATTCGAATTTGATTTGGTTTTGAAAAGTTGTTTCATAACAAAAGGATAAGACAGGATCTTATTGGAGCATATTCCTTGGATGAAGAAGCATATTTGGAGGCTCTCCCTTGGCTGTTTGGTGCGCAACTTTTAGGTGATAAGTGTGTTATCTTATCACTTAAAACAAACCTCCATTCAGATTTGGTGGTTGAGGGAATCAGTGGGTGAGTTGATTCAAATTTTGAATGCAACTACTCAATGTATTTGGACCCTTTCTAAGGCTGAATTATGCGCATGAGAACTATATACTATATGATAGTTTATGAATTTATGTTTAAATTATTTTGAATTTAATATCATGTGGATAAGATTGGAGGTTGTTGGCAAAGTTAGTTTTGCAACAGCTCCACCTTATCACACTGTTCCATGCGCAACTTTCAAAGAAGTTTGAAAGTTTGTTTTTCATTTTGAATGATTGAATTCCCTCCTCCTCTCCAAGGGTGCGCATAAATATGACTTGTTCCTCACCTTAGGGTTTTGTGAAAAACCTAGCCAACTCTCCTCCATCTATGCACCATTCTGTAGGGTAGCTCAGTACACCTTTCCAAACAGAATACCTGGCCTCCACCTTCAGCCTGGACCCTGTGCACCATGTGGTGCACATATCAAGCCTCACTGTGGTGTTCATCTGGTGGCTTTCAAGAAAGGGTTCTTGCATCATTAACGAACGGTGGTGTGGATCACCATTAGAGGGTTTGAACCCTTCAAGCCTGACATCTAATCTCCCTGACTGATCAGGCCAAAAATAAGGTAACATCATGTTGTCTTAAAGCATGAACCTATGTGTGCATGTATGTTCCGCAGTAAAATTTTTTGTTTTACACCTTACATGCATCGGCCTTCAAAGGCCAGTTTACTTTCAGACAACTCTTTGTCACTTAGTGGTGCATCTCATGCAACCAACCTAGCACCATTACCCTAAGCACATAAGCCCGGCTGTGCCTGCAACTTATGTCTTAGTTAAGCATTAAACCAGCACCCTAAGTGTCTTACACTTCAAACACCACCCTAGCTCAACGAAACAGTGGGTCCCAACTGAGTTGTAGAGCACCACTATGTAGAAGAGTTTTGAGTTGCATTGGTGGTGGGAGGTAATCATACGCTTAATTATTTATTCCTTTTAAGGGTTCCTTTTATTTTAGGGTTAATTAGGTCACATCAAACGCATATTGTAAGTTATCATGCTAGTCGTTAACTATGTCAAACATATATCGGTATACACTAGTCGCTATTGGACAAACATAATAACCATACGAAACGCGGTTTGCCCAATTCATGCATACTAGACGTTCTAATCATACATGCATATAAACAGTTTATATCGAGATAGTCATGGTGCTCGCGCTTTTTGTCCATTTTGCTTCATTAAGCAACGGCCGCTTGTCGTCTATACGCCACTAGCCTATTTCTCTAATTACAAATAATTAAAGAAACTCCATAACATTTTTGGAGGGACAAAATTACAAAAATTAAATTACAAATACACTTGTAAATTAAAAGGCGCAATTACACATGAATTTAAAATTCAAAAATTTTAAATCTGGGCACCATGACCATCCCCTTCCAGTTTGTACCTGTAAAGTGATATGCTCCCAGCATATATACTTTTATAGATCAAAAAGCAGGAAATCAGATCTAAAACTGTGTATAAAAGTGTATATGTGGTGAAATTATTGAATAAAAATTGTCAGACACTCTCTCACTCAGATTCTTCATGTTTACAGGAGAAAAATGACAAATAAAGGAGCTGGAAGGAAAATCAGACAGAAGCTCCACGCTCCAAGCGTAGGAACCCACGCTTGAAGCGTGGGAAAAGACTTCAAGACAGTGAGTCCACGCTTCAAGCGTCGAACTCCACGCTTGAAGCGTGGAGAAGACAAAAAGAGGCAGAAGCTCCACGCTTGGAGCGTGGATCCTGTGCTCCAAGCGTAGGGTTGAGATGGACAGCTGTCAGTTGCGAGAAAAGGAGGATTCTCAGGTTATAAAAAGGGCATAAGGCAACCCTAGGAGGCACTTTTCATATTCTGAACAACTGAGGTCATTCGGAGGCGGAAGCTCTGGAGAGATCTCTTCTTCTACCTTTCTGTAGTTCTTTTAGTTTATGTTTTCATTTGAATATTGGATTCTAGCCATGATAATGGTTGGCTAGAACCTCTTTGCTGTAGTTAGGTTCACGAACCCTTGTGAACCCCTGATACAATGGATTGAGTTTTTATTGATATATTTATCTTTTGAATTTCGTTCTATTCTGATCGTATTGTTATTGTTATTATTAGATCCGATCAATCTAGTAAGTAATAATAAATCTGAGGATTAGGGCCAACAAGAGGGATCTGAGGTCTTTAATCCAGAAAGGGGATAGAACGACGGTATGAACATGATCTAGACATAGACATGATTCATATTGTAGATATTTTAATTATCGATCTTTATGCTTGATCTCATATAGGGCACCTCAAGGAATTAGGGTTCTATATGAGATTAAAGGGTTAATTCCTCAAGGGATTGAGAATTAACTATTGATACCTTTATCTGATAATTATCTAATTTCACGATTTATATATTAATATTTAACTTAATCCAGAGTGAAAGGTGGGGATCATTGGTGAGTGTTCTCTAACTGCAGCGTTTTTCTCACATATTCAAACCCTTATTTTATTGGATTCTTTATATTTCAAAAAGAACAAAAACACGTCTTTTTATTTTACAAATCAAATTCCCACACAATCCTGACATTCGTGTCAAAAACATCTTGAAATATTTAATCTTAAAAGGATAGTTTAATTGATTTGGACACACTCTCTGTGGATACGAACTTGACTTATCATTGTATTACTTGCGCGATTCGGTACACTTGCCGATTCACGTCAAGTTTTTGGCGCCGTTGCCGGGGAGTGTTTTTCTTAAATCAATTAATCTTGATTTTAAAGATTAAATTGTTTTTATTTTTTTATTTTATTTTATTTTGGTTTTTGTGCTACTAATCTTTTCTCTGAAGTTGTATGCAAAGCAGTGCTTTTCTAAGGAGAAGCGAACGAATTGCTCAAAGAGAGAAGGAAAGAAAAAAGGCACAGACAACTCTCCTTCCAGTAGCTGAAACCCTAGAGATGGCTGCCCTTAATCAGAATGCTGATCCTAGGATGAACACCATCCTCACGCCTATCTTTAACAGTCCCAATGCTGGAATTTTTCCACCAGAACTTGGGAACAATCAATGGGAGCTCAAGTCCAACATCATTCAGTTGGCCGAGAGAGAAAAGTATGGAGGAGAGGACAATGAAGATCCTCACAGATTCGTTGACAGATTTTTACAAATCTGTGACTCTACAAAGCCTCCACATGTTTCTGATGATGCAATACGATTAAGACTTTTCCCTTTTTCTGTTAAGGGAAAATCTCTTGATTGGATGGAAAGACAACCTGCGGATAGCATCATTTCTTGGGACAACTTGTCCGAAAAATTCTTTGCAGAGTTCTTCCCCATGGAGAAATACAACAACATGGTGAATGATATCACCTCCTTCAAACAACAATTTGGAGAGACCATCTGCGCTTCTTGGAATAGATTCAAGGCCCTCATGAGAAAGGTTCCTCATTATAACCTATCTCAAGGGGACCAAGTGAGAATCTTTTTCAATGGTTGTTTACCGGAGACGAAACTGGTCATTAATACTGCAGCAGGCGGTTCTTTGGGTGATAAGCTAGCTTCAGAGTCATATCATCTGATTGACAAGTTAGCTAAAAACGAGAATGAAACATCTACAAGGACAGGAAGAAGGGAAGCAGTGCCAATCAATGATAATAGTGCAATGCTGGCAGAACAAAAATTGTTATCACAACAAATGTCCAATTTGCATGCAAAGTTTGAAAGGATGCAGCTTTCTAAAGTTCAAGCAAGTGCAGTTGTTCTTGACTGTGAATATTGTCATGAAGATCATGACACCAATGCTTGTCCTACATTGATGTCTTCAGATTCTACTCAACAATTACAGGTAAATGGTATTTGGTATGATCAGCGCCCTAATCAGCAAAATTTCTCAAGAAATCAAAATAATTCTGCTGGTGGTAATAATTACCAAAGGAAAAGTTATCAAGGTACTGGTTTAGATATGACATCAGACAACTATCTAAAACCACCACCTATTCCAAAAAAGGAGCCTTCTGACCTGGAGCGTTTAGTAGGAACATTAGCACAAAGTACTAACGCTTTCATGGAGGAGAGTAAGGCTAATCAAAGAAGTACCAATGCTTTCATTGAGGAAAGCAGAGCTGATTCCAGAAATACAAAAGCTTCAATCAAGAACCTGGAATATCAGATTGGTCAACTTTGCCCAACAGTTATCTGATAGAGCTCCAGGTACCTTTCCTGGTAACACTACTACTAACCCCAAGGAAGATTGTCTGGCAGTTACAACTAGAAGTGGGAAAGTGGTATCATCACCACCAAAACCTATCGAAGAGGAAAAGAAGATTGAACAAGAGGAGAAATCTGAAAAAGAAAAGGAAAAGTCTCCTGAAATATTGAAACCAACTGATGATGAGAAGGAGCCAGCTACTCTTCCAAAAGAAAAATTTGAACTTAGTGAAGAGTATCTAATGAAAATGGCACCTTATCCTGGAAGGTTGAAGCCAGAATTAAAAGCAAAGAGTTATGACAGATTTCTTGATCTTTTCAAGAAATTGCATGTGAACATTCCGTTTGCTGAAGCATTGGCTAATATGCCAAACTATGCCAAATTCATGAAAGATCTCCTTTCCAGGAAGCAAAAGCTACAGGAATGCCAAACAGTTGCACTTACTGAGAAGTGCAGTGCTATTATCACTAGGAAGTTTCCTCCCAAACTTCGTGATCCTGGAAGCTTCAACATTGAAATTGAAATAGGAGACACAAAGATTGGCAAAGCTTTGTGTGATTTAGGGGCAAGTATTAATCTGATGCCCTTATCTGTTTGTAAAGCCTTAGGGATCACTGAATTGAAGCCTACTCTGGTTTCTCTTCAGCTTGCTGATAGATCCTTGAGGAAGCCAAGTGGAATAGTCGAAGATGTTCTTGTAAAAATTGACAAGTTCATCTTTCCGGCTGATTTTATTGTGCTTGATATGGAGGTTGAGAATGAAATGCCTCTCATATTGGGTAGACCTTTCCTGGCCACAGCCCGTGCAATGATTGATGTAGAGCAGGGAAAGCTGGTGCTAAGGATGAATGAAGACACAATCACTGTCAATGTCTTTGATGCAATAAAAAGACCATATGATGATAGTGATTGTTTTGAAATTAATGTCTTAGAGGAAGTGATGCAAGAAGATGAAACTCCCTTGCAAGAATTGACTGTTGAATTGCAAGAGAGAGATCATATCCCTTTTGAGGAAGACATTAAAGTTGCTGATGAGTTGCTTGAACAGAAAACTTCTGACAAGGAAATAGGTGCTCCTAAAGTTGATCTTAAGGAGTTACCTCCTGCCCTAAAGTATATGTTCCTGGGTGACAATGAAACATATCCAGTGATCATAAATAACAGGTTATCTGCTGATGATGAGAAGAAACTGAAAGAAATTCTTTTAAAGCATAAGACTGCTTTAGGATGGTCCATGGCTGATCTTAAGGGTATAAGTCCTTCTTTCTGTACGCATAAAATTCTCATGGAGAATGATATCAAACCTGTAAGGCAGCCTCAAAGGAGATTAAACCCCATGATGAAAGAAGTGGTGAGAAAAGAAGTAGTTAAACTTCTTGATGCAGGAATGATTTATTCAATATCAGATACTGCATGGGTAAGTCCTGTACAAACTGTGCCAAAGAAAGGGGGTGTCACTGTGGTGAAGAACGATAAAGATGAATTAATCTCTACCAGGACAATTACTGGATGGAGAATGTGTGTTGACTATAGAAGGCTTAATGAAGCAACTAGGAAGGATCATTTTCCTCTCCCTTTTGTGGATCAAATGCTGGAAAGGTTAGCAGGTCATTCTTATTATTGTTTCCTTGATGGATACAGTGGTTATAATCAAATTGCAGTGACTCCGGAAGATCAGGAGAAGACAGCATTCACTTGTCCTTTTGGCGTTTTTGCCTATAGGAGAATGCCGTTTGGATTATGCAATGCACCTGCTACTTTTCAGAGGTGCATGTTATCAATCTTCTCAGATATGGTAGAAAAGTTCTTGGAGGTATTCATGGATGACTTTTCGGTATTTGGCTCTTGTTTTGATGATTGCTTAGGCAACTTATCTAAAGTACTGAAAAGATGTCAGGAGACAAACCTGGTCCTTAACTGGGAAAAATGTCACTTCATGGTCCAAGAAGGCATTGTGCTTGGACACAAAATTTCTAAGGAAGGTATAGAAGTTGATAGAGCAAAACTAATGCTCATTGAAAAACTACCTCCTCCAATTAATGTTAATGGAGTGAGAAGTTTCCTTGGTCATGCTGGCTTTTATAGAAGATTCATCAAAGACTTCTCTAAAATTGCCAAGCCACTAAGTCAACTTCTCATGAAAGACAATGAGTTTGTTTTTGATGATGCGTGTCTTAAAGCCTTTAATTTGTTAAAGGAAAAGCTCACTACTGCTCCTGTCTTGGTTTCACCTGATTGGAGTATGCCATTTGAGTTGATGTGCGATGCTAGTGATCTTGCTATTGGTGCTGTTCTTGGCCAACGAAGAAACAAACTGTTGCACGTAATTTACTATGCTAGCAAAGTTCTGAATGAGGCACAGGTAAACTATGCAACAACAGAGAAGGAGATGCTCGCTGTGGTCTATGCACTTGATAAATTTAGACCATATCTCCTTGGTGCCAAGACCATCATTTTTACTGATCACGCAGCAATAAAGTATTTGATCTCTAAACAAAATGCCAAACCACGACTGTTAAGGTGGATGTTGTTATTTCAAGAGTTTGATTTAGAGATAAAAGACAAGTCAGGGATGGAAAATAAAGTTGCTGATCACTTATCAAGAATCCGAGAGAAGACCCTACAAGATGATCCTGCTTTAGAGATCAACGATTATTTTCCGGATGAACAAGTCCTTGCAATCTCTGTGAAATTGTCTGAAGAACCAATTTTTGCACTGCATATGGAACCATGGTTTGCTGATTTTGTAAATTTTAAGGTAATCAAGAAAGTACCTCCTGATCTCACAAAGCAACAAGTGAAAAAGTTTTTACATGATGCTAGGAGGTATGTATGGGATGATCCATTCCTGTATTTCCAATGTGCTGATGGAATCTTGAGAAGATGTGTATCAGAATTGGAAATCAAGGAGATTTTATGGCATTGTCACAATTCTGATTATGGTGGCCATTTTGGTGGAAACAGAACTGCCCAAAAGGTATTGCAAAGTGGGTATTACTGGCCTACTCTTTTCAAAGATGCCAGAGAGTATGTTGAAAAATGTGAAAGATGCCAGAAGACAGGGAACATTTCCCGAAAAGATGAAATGCCTCTAAACACTATTATGGAGGTGGAATTATTTGATTTATGGGGGATCGATTTCATGGGACCATTCCCATCTTCCTATTCCAACCAGTACATTTTGGTAGCTGTGGACTACGTTTCTAAGTGGGTTGAGGCAACAGCTCTTCCTACTAATGATGCCAAGGTGGTTGTAAACTTCCTGAGAAAGAATATCTTTACCAGGTTTGGAGTGCCGAGAGCAATCATAAGTGATGGAGGCTCTCATTTTTGCAATAAGCAGTTTGAAAATCTGTTAACAAAGTATGGTGTCAGGCATAAGGTCGCTACACCTTATCATCCGCAGACAAGTGGCCAAGTGGAAGTTTCCAATAGGGAACTGAAGCGAATCCTGGAAAAGACTGTTAGTATTTCTCGAAAGGATTGGTCGAAGAGACTGGATGATGCACTGTGGGCATACCGAACTGCATACAAAACTCCGATAGGAATGTCTCCCTATCAGCTTGTGTACGGGAAAGCTTGTCACTTACCTGTGGAGCTTGAACATAGAGCCTTTTGGGCTATTAAATTCCTAAACTTTGATGCCACAGCAGCTCTTGAGAAACGAAAGTTTCAACTGTTAGAGCTTGATGAGTTTAGGAATTCAGCTTTTGAAAGCTCCAGAATTTATAAAGAAAAAGCTAAGAAATATCATGATAGCAAAATTATACACAAGGAGTTTGAGCCTGGTCAGCAGGTATTGTTGTACAACTCCCGATTGAAACTTTTTCCAGGGAAGTTGAAATCCAGGTGGACAGGACCTTTTGTGATTAAAAAGGTCTTTCCATATGGTACTGTTGAAATATCTTCCATGGAGGACGACAGACCCTTCAAGGTCAATGGCTCTAGGTTGAAGTTCTTCCATGGAGGACCAGTGATGAAACAGGTTGTGGCTTTGCGCCTTCATTCCATTGCAACTTAAATGAGGTAACCGTCAGGCTCGGGACGTTAAACACGCGCTAGTTGGGAGGCAACCCAACATTTCTATCCTTTTATTTGTATCTTGTTTTCATTTTTTTTAGGTAACCAGAGAAAAATTAAAAAAATGAATGAAGGAGGAAAGTGAAAAATCCAGTGAGTCTACGCTTGAAGCGTAGAACTCTGCGCTTCAAGCGTAGAAAGAAAAATTGGAACAGAGGGTCTACGCTCCAAGCGTAGAACCCTACGCTTCGAGCGTAGAAAAGATGCTCGAGCAGAAGCTGGGCGCTCCAAGCGTGGGAACCCACGCTTGCAGCGCAGGAAACTCAAAAGGGACAGTAGTCCCACGCTTCAAGCGTAGAACCCTACGCTTGAAGCGTGGGAAGGGAATTTGAAAAGCCAGAGACAGAAGGTCTACGCTTCAAGCGTAGAATCCCACGCTTGAAGCGTAGAAGGGGAATGTGGACCGACAGGGGCAGTAAGTCTACGCTTGAAGCGTAGAACTCCACGCTTCAAGCGTAGAAAAGGGTTTTAAGTGTAAACCCTAAGTTCTCCCCAGCGCCGCGACACACCCCCCCCCCCCCTCTCTCCTCTCTTCTCTCCCTTTTTCCTTCTCCCCTCCCTCTCTTCCCCACTCCTCACCACCACCATACCCTCCTTCTCCCTCATTCTTTCCCTTTCCCTCTCCATTGTTCATCTTCCCTCATTCTTCTCTCTCTCACTCTTCCCTCTTCCATCTAGCCATCCACCATTCACCACCGCGCACCGCCACTCTTCACCACCGCGCACCGTCATCATCTCCACCACAGTTTTTCTTCTCCACCGTTCACTTGGATTAAGGATCAATTTTCTGCATAAATTTCAAATTTCGATCAAAATGGCTGGAGACAAGGTAACCATCTATTATTCCTTTTTCTCATTACTTGATGATGGTTAGGAGAGGTATGAATTTGAGATTTTTGGCATGTTTGTTCATATTGGGAATAAGGGCTGTTAAAATGCTTTGGCTGAAAATGAGCATGATAATTTTTGTATAAATGGGGGGTTAATCATGAAAGGTTGGTGGTATTAGTCATGCAAAGTTAGATGAACTGTTGATACGCATGATTAATGGGTTGGGACTGTTGACTTGAATGCATGATTGAAATTAAATCTGGGAATTGAGGTGAATGATGTCATGAACTGAATCTGTCTGCTGATAATATTTGTTATGCACATGTATTGGGAACTTTTCTGAGTTTCAGGAGAAAAGAATGAAAAAGGGCACCGAAGGATCATCTGCTGCGAAAAGACCCCGCACAAATTTTGACTCCAGAAGATTTTTGTCCGCTGAAAAGCAGGACGTTTATGAAACTAAACTGCTGAATAAAAATGTAATTAAAGAGAGGGGGTTCGATTTGGGGAATCTCCTACTTTTTGATGACATTTATTCGGTAGTTCAAAGGAGACACTGGAGGACATTGGTCACCTTTCCACAGGACAGTTCTGGGCGCATTCTCAGAGAATTTCTAGCCAATGCTGATAAGAACACTGTCAATGCCACCCGAAGGAGCTGGGTGAGAGGGAAGGAAGTACCATTTGATGCTGCGACAATTGAAGAATTTCTGCAAACTTCATATGACCCTACTGCTGAGTGTGAGTTTGTCCGACTATTCAATTTGATGCAGCCGTCAGAAGGGTATTATCGGGAAGAAATGCCCCTCATTGCTGATGAAATTCGGGAAAAGATCACCAGTCCATTCTCTGAATGGAAGTTTAGGCAGGGTCTCACTAATGTACCCGAAAAATTTACTAGACTCTGCCTTACTGGTGAGGCTATCAGCTGGCACACTTTTGTGAATGCTACAGTTATTCCTTCTACAAACAAAAGTGATGTCAATGTCGAGAGGGCTGTTCTATACTATGTGCTGATGGGGGACAAAAATCTGAATATTGCTGCTATTCTATCTGACAGGATTGTCCACATGATTACCCAAAGCAAGGACAATAATCTGTTGGCTCACAGCTCTTTAATCTCTCATCTATGTATTAGAGCTGGGGTTGAAATTCCCGCTTTTGAGCCATTGGATGTAAAGGCTGAAAAGCCTATGACAAAGATTGCTTTGGGAGGTTATTACAAGGAATCAGAAAAACATGCAGCATGGCTTCTCAATAGCCAGGGCAATCCTATACCCCCTCCAGAGCCACAGGATCCGTCAGTACCTCAGGCACCTCCAGCATCCCAGACATCAGCAGCATCATCCTCTGCTCGCCAGCCACTCTATGAGGATTCTCCCATCATACTCGAAATGCATGCTATGATGAAGGCCATGTGCCTGAAGATGGGGATAGATCCAGCAGATCCTCCTAGCTCTTTCCAGCAGTATACCATGGAGGAGTGATCACTGGCTGTTTTTATTTTTATTTTTATTTTTCTCTCGGACGTTGTTAATTTTAATGTTTTGTTTTAAATGACCAATAGGATTTTGTTAGGGTCAAGTTTACTGTTTGGATATGAACATCTCAGGGTATTTCTCACTGTTTTGCTGATATAATATTGTTAATGATGTGTGTTTTAATTGCGCAGCTGTTCTTAATTGATTGAACTTAGTTATTGCTGGGGACAACAATTTCTAAAATCTGGGAATGGTGGATGGCCTTGCCCACCTGTTCTTGCACTTTAGCTGCAATTGTGGAACCACACTTCATTTCAGGGGAGATATGCGAACCAATTTACATTTTCAGTTTTAAATATCTGTCTTGGTTTAAGTGATTTTAAAAATTCAGCAAAATTTTTGGAATATGCCTGTTGTTTGGAATATGCCTATTGATAATCTCAGATCTAGATGTTGCTTTCCTAAACAAATGATTGAGTTCATCTTAGGAAGTACATTAAGCTTTGAAAATTTTGGCATGATGTCACTTGGCATGAGTAGAGATTAGAATTGTTCGTCTGTCTGAAATTATGTGCTAGAATATATGATATGCCTGATATCTCTGTGAAAATCTAGTCTGAAATCATAGCCTTTGAGGTTTGAGCCTATACAGTAATTTTTTTTTTCTGAGAGGCCTCACTGTACTGACACTCTAGAACTTGGTTTGTTTCTCTACAAGGCATGCATTTTAACTGATATGATAAGGCAATTTGTTCTTGATAGCCCTGGCCATATAGCTCACCTGTATAAATAATTTTTCCATTGTTATCCCCTTGAGCCGAGCCTGTTCATTGGTAATTACCAAAATGTTGCTTAGCCTATCCATGTTAAACTTACCTTAAGTGAGATTGAACTACTGATTTT